>JAXQQM020093149.1:0-22759 GCA_034641835.2 Pinus albicaulis | reverse complement strand
CCCCTTTTCCGGATTGAACTAGAATATTTATGAAAAAGATATAAGTTGAATAATCGTGGTCAATAGAGTTCTCTCCTACATTATTTTATCCTTTTTTGGGCTTGAGAGACTAAATTTACAAAAAATAACATTATGGAGTTTACTTACGTTTTTCTCCTAAGTCCCTAAAACTGAAAAACACCGAGCTTTACATTATCTGGGATTGTTAAAATCTTACATTGAAAGAACAAAATTAGTTTTCTTTTTGTGTCATTTCAAAATCTTTAAACATGAAAACGACATCGAGTTACCCCTTCATTAGACTCATAAAATATAAACAGTGTAGGATTCGTCAATCATGACGAGACTAAACCACTCCTTCCTAGGGCTCGTTAAAAATACTTCGGAGGACTCATTCGAAGGATAAGCTTACAGGACAAGCAATATGTTGAAAGTTTTTTTTGAAGTCAACGAAACAACGTGGAAAATTAGTTTATTATTGCAACACTCTTTCACAATGATTCTAAATGTAATAAAATGATTTATAATAAAATAATAACTCCTAAATCTTTCATTATTATTTTTTGGTATCCTTTCAACCACACATTAATCAACATCAAATTTCGATCTAAGTTTTTAATATATTCATAACTTAAAAACAATTTCATTAAAATATTAGCTTTCAATATATTCATAAACTAAAATTAAAAACTAATTCATTAAAATGTAATTTACAACAAAGTATAAAAACTAATTCATTAAAATGCAAAAGTGCAATTTGCAAATATTTATATAGTTAAAATTGATTTTTATACTTACTTTATTTTTCTCATATTCTTACTACTTTATTTTTCTTATATTCTTACTACTATTGATCTGAACATGGGAAAACTAGTTTTGTTGTGCTAGCTCCCTCATCAGTATAATAAAAATGTGTTTAGGATCGTCTCAAATTAGCAAGTTGTGAAAGGGTTTATGTGTCAAGTTTTAGTGTCTTTTATGAGCAATTTCTTAAGTAAAATAGTTGTTAAAAGCACATGTACAACAAATAAATTGCAGAGAAATAACAGACAATAAACACATTACACAATAGCTGATAACAGAGTTCACCCCTCCTAGGCTACATCTCCATGGACCTGCTTCAACTGGCTAGGCTCTCTTTGGATTAATGGTCAATTCTCCTATTACATGCACCTATAGTGCTCCAATGGCTTTGCAACCTACTCCACTGGATTCTAAAGACCCAAAAACCTCAAAATAGACTCTTCAAGCTCTGCAAATGGTCTTCAAATGATCTTGGCATGACCCTCTCTCCTAGTGGCCCTCGACTTCTTTAATCTTCAAAGTGGAAAAATTACTCACAAAAGTGCTCCAACACCTCTGCAACCTACACCATCATGCTCAGAGCATCCAAATCATCTAGAAATGACTCTTCTTGAGCCAAAATTGGTTGAAATATGCCAAAGTTATGGCTTCCTCAATATTTCCTAGAAAAACTCCACTAAAACTGGAGGAACTCCAGTTAACACCACCAAAAATGGAGGTGGCGCCGAAAATAGTGGACCCGCCAAACTGGCCGCCAAATTAATCTCAGGATTAATTATGGTTAAGTGTGGTTTAACTAGCAGATAAGCTTGACTTAATGCTAATTGCGCATTGAATGAAAAACCGGATTAACCATATGATTAGCATAGTTAACAAATATTACGGGTTTAAATAAACCTGTTTAAATGTGTAAACCTCCGCACATTGCATTGGGTCTCCGCCATGGTCCTAGGGCGTGGTCCCATTGTAGGCTGGCCCCTTTTTGCCTCCGCCCAAATTCAAAACAAACTTTAAATAAATGTCAAATGCATAACATGTTAAGTCTGAAGGTTGTGGTATAGTGGTAAGGTGTGTGGTAAGTGCGGGGGAGATTGCAAGTTCGACCCCGACCTCCGCCCTTCTGCCAATACATAATTTTGTGGCTCAATTCATATGGTTTTAAAACTTTAGACTTAAGAAAAATTTCGCCCAAATACATTAGTTTGCCAACCATAAAATAATGAAATTCGACCTTTGATATATGAGATTTCGACTATGGTTTAAAATTCAAACTTAGCACTCAACTAAATTCGGCCTTGGAGGGGGGGGGAGGGCATATGGCAGCCTCCAGCCTTGCCACATGTCCTCTTCCCATTGGCTCCCCCATAAACCAACACAAATGCAACAAATCACCCACACATCATCCAACCAGAGATTGACGCTTGGCATAGTGTCATTGGGCGAAATTGAAGGAATATTCCAAGAATATCCTTTTTTTCTAACTAAGCTGCCATGTCACCATTCTATCATATTCTGCAATTTTTTTAGTTGTTTAGGAAAACAAACAACAGGCTCTATCTTCCTCATACGGACTCTATTTTGAGTGAAACGAAGTGCACTGGATTCACGACGATGAGACCTATCCAGTCGTTCTATTTTGGTGTGATTCTGAGCACTTTGAATTTTTAGCAAATTTTTGCCCCTAATCTAGATTCCGATCACTCCTTCCCACTGACAGGCTTTTGGACCCACAAAAAATGGTTATGTGATGAGAGATGAATACTCTTCTCTTTCCCATGTTCTATCAACTTTATTATACTTGGAAAAATCTCCATGACAACCACTTGGGTTCACTTACATACCTTGCCTTGCAAATGGCTTGGCACTTCAACCAATGTTCTCCTTTCACTATTGACCTAATCCAACACTTGCTAGTTGCTTGCTGATTGATAAAACACTTTGTTGTACCAAAGTGATCCCTCGATGCTTGGAAAACTAACTGATGGCCTTCCTGCTGAAAATCATGTTCCTCCTTTGCATACATATGCATTTGATGCAAGCTTCTCCTTGGAAACCACTTTTCCAAGTTAATAACATCTGAATGAACTACAAAAATGAGTTCCAATATCAATAATCATAAGAAAAGAAATGACCATTATTTTTACCTCCACGGTTCCAAATTCCACATCTGGAAGAATGCATATGCCATCTCTTCCACTTCTCAACGTCAACACATCAAATGGTCTACAATGGTTGTTGTTTTGGCTACAATATTTTTGGCATCTTGTCCACTTTCCGCTTCTTGATTCCATCATTCTCCCATCTTGACATGTTTCTCATGCCATGATTTGAGAATGAAGACTAATCATGAGCCTCTCGCTCAAGAGTGGACCTTCCAAAATCCTGTGACATCTTGCCACAAACACAACCATCAATCTTAAAAACACATCATGCAAGAAATATAACTTGACGACCTCTTTATTTTTGCTCCTTCAAAGCAAAAAATGTCACATCTTGTGAACATCGTCATGTAATCTTACATCTTGGTGTATAAACTCATCGACCAAACACAAGTCGACAAAACATGCCTCTTCAAACAACTGACTCTCAAGTCAAGCAAAAGCATGTACAAATTGCCATCTTTGTTGCATTTAAGTGAGTCAACATAACTCTACTTTCAAACACCTTCTTAGCGTAAACATGCAACATACTTTCAAGAGAAAATAAATGCATTCAATTGGAAAAGAAATGCATCCATCATCAAAAGAAATGCAAGGCCTTAATTGGATAAGAAATCTAACCATCTCTTACCAAACCATTTCAATGGTGCTTCTTTTAGCTACACTTCATCATGTCAATCATCCTGACCCACATCAATTATGGAATCCTCTTTTCCATTATTTTCAAGATCTCTCTCTACCTTCTTCAAATTTTGTGGATGACTTGTTGGATACAAAGTCTAACACTTGTCTACAAGATGACCTTACTTATGACAATGAGTGCAAAACAATTGCATCTTCTTTTCAACATGGTTTGCATTGTCCAATGGACCTTTGGCTTTCTGTCTCCTTTGTTTTAAGTGTTTCCTGTGCATGGCTATCTTCTTCGAACATCTTGAAACATTATGGTTATTCAAACCACACAAGGAACATGCAAACTTTCTCCAAATCTTATGTGAAGATTTACCATGTTTATAATAATCAAAAGCAACTTGATTAAAGGCAAATTTATAAGTTGCACATTCACCTTTTTCGCCTTCTTGAGGAGATGAATTTGATGAGGTAGTGGCTCTCTTTGGAATACCAACAATGGCTTCAATGGTTTTAGAGCCTTCAATATCCTCTTGTTTTCCATTCTCATTAGCTACATGCTTATGACCATCTTCTTGCAAAGTGGGTGTAAAACTTTTGCATTCATCATGAACACAAACTTCACAAGATTGAGGTAATGAGCATGTAATGAAATTCCTTCTTCAAACACCTTCATGTGCCTCCTTGTCTTTGTAGAATTCTCCATCATGTTGTCCATAACCAAGACCCAAATACATGGGCCTTTCCTCAATAACATTTGGCTCAACTATGCCTTGTGCATGTTTGCCCAATCCTTTACCTTCATAGCCCATCTTCATCAATAATTTGGACCCTATTCCTCTAGTGTGTCTTTCAAAAGCACCTACACATTCGTCTTGAGAAGAAATAGAAGATAAACTTGAATTTCATACCTCTTTTTCATGCACATACTTGGCTTGTGTTTCCTTGGCATCATGGAGTTGAGTCTCCATCTCATGCAACCTTGCTAGGTTTTCATTTACAATATGGAGCTGAGTCTCCATCTCATGCATCTTTTCGAGAAGCTCTTGCTTCTCCTCCTTCATGGTAATCAACTTCTCTTGAAGTATAATTCTCTCCCTCTTATCTTCATACATCTCTTGCACCATATCATTCGTGATGTAGAGCTTCTGCAACATCTCTTTATCAAAGAGTTTTGCTAAGGAAGATTGATTAGAAATAGTGCCTGATGAAGATGCCATCACCTTGATGCATAAAAATATTCTTCGTTGTGATTTGAGAACTGAGCTCTCAATATTGACCTTCTCCTTACACACATAAACTTGCACACAATTAAATTATCCTTGCATAAATTCAAAACCAATAGCTAATTCTCTAGCTAACTTTGGATAAAATGAGCTAAACTGAGCTCTGATACCAATTTGCTCTGAATATGGGCAAAATAGATTTTTTGTGCTAGATCCCTCATCAGTATAATAAAAATGTGTTTAGGATCGTCTCAAATTAGCACAGAAAGTGGTTTATGTGTCAAGTTTTAAAGGTTCTCTTTTATGATAAATTTTCAAGTAAAATAGTTGTTAAAACACATGTAACAACAAATAAATTGTAGATAAATAACACACAAACAAACACATTACACAATATCTCGATAAACAGTTGTATCTGCCCTCTTCGTCACATCTCCACCCGACGTTCAACCCGGCTAGCCCTTTGGATTAATGGTCAATTCTCTGATTAAATGAACCTACAATACTCCAATGGATTTGCAACCTGCTCCATTGGATTCAGAAGACACAGAACCTCAAAATAGACTCTTTAAGCTCTACAAATGGTCTTCAGATGATCTAGGCATGACTCTCTCTCCTAGTGGTTCTCGACTTCTTTAATCTTCAAAGTGGAAAAATCACTTACAAAAGTGCTCCAATGCCTCTAGAACATACACCATCATGCTCAGAGCATCCAAATCATCTAGGAATGACTCTTCTTGAGCCAAAATTGGTTGAAATATTCCAAAGTTATGGCTTCCTCAATATTTCCTTAAAAAACTCCACTAAAATTGGAGGAACTCAACTTAGCACCGCCAAAAATGGAGGTGGCGCCAAAAATAGCAGACCCGCCAAACTGGCTGTAGAATTAATCTCAGGATTAATTATGGTTAAGTGTGGTTTAACTAGCAGGTAAGCTTGAGTTAATGCTAATCGCGCATTTAACGCAAATCCGGATAAACCATATGATTAACGCAGTTAACAAAGATTATGGGTTTAAATAAACCCGTTTAAATGTTTAGAACTTCGCACATTGCATTGGGTCTCCACCACGGTCCTGGGGCGTGGTCCCATCGTAAGTGGATGGCCCCTTTTTGCCTCTGTCTGAATTCAAACCAAACTTTAAATAAATGTCAAATGCATAACATTTTAAGTCCGACAGTTGTGGTATGGTGGTAAGGCGTGTGGTTAGTGTGGGGGAGGTCGTGGGTTCGACCATGACCTACGACCTTCCACCAATACATAATTTTGCTGCACAATTCATATGGTTTTAAAACTTTGGACTTAATAAAAATTTCACCCAAATACGCCAACCATAAAATAATGAAATTCGACCTTTGATATATGAGATTTCGAACTTAGCACTTAACTAAATTCGGCCTTGGAGGGGGGGCACATGGCGGCCTCCGAGCTTGCCACGTGTCCTCTTCCCATTGGCTCCCCCACAAACCAACACAAATGCAACAAATCACCCACACATCATCCAGCTAGAGATTGACACTTGGCATAGTATCATTGGGCGAAATTAAGGAATATTTCAAGAATATCCTTTTTTGCTGACTAGGCTGCCATGTCACCATTCTGTCATTTTCTACAAATGTTTTACCTGTTTAGGAAAATGAACAACAGGCTCTATCTTCCTCGTACGGACTCTGTTTTGAGTGAAACGAAGTGCATCAGATTCTTGGCGACGAGACATATCTAGTCGTTCTAGTTTGGTGTGATTATGAGCAATTTGAATTTTTAGCAAAATTTTGACCCTAATCCAGATTCTGATCAACTATATAGTTGAACATTTATTTCCTACTATGGTTATCCTTCTTGTGAGTATTTGTACCCATCAAACCATTATAATTTATTTTTCTTAAGTGTATGTACCCATCAAACCATTATAATTTATTTGGAAATTTTTTTACTTAATGTTAATATTTTATTATTATTATTTTAAATTTAATAAAACATATTAAATTTAAATTTTAATATTTAATAAATATTAAATCACGATTTATATTTATTTCATAGACTATATTGATTTTTTAATGAATTTTTGTTAAAGATATTTTGTGTAGAGTTGATAGTAAACAAATTTTGGCCTCATTCATAGGAATTGTTGGCCAAAAGATAGAAGCAAAAGCATGCAATCATCTAACATAGGCAAACTAAGAGACCACATAAATAGTGCATACATATAGTCCAAAAATACAAGAATATCCCAAGAACCAAAAAACACCAAATTATCATCCCTAATCTAATAGATTACCCAGATAAGGATTGTTTGGGCCATTGCCTAGTGGCTGAGGAGGACAAAACATCTCATGGACATGCCCTTCCATATGTTCCACTTTTCCTTATAAATGGTCTAGCCTCTTATGTATTCTTTTCCGGCCTTGCTGCAGTGCACCCAATTTGTCCATCATGTGCCATTGGTTATTCTGGAGATCATTCATGAAACTAATGATTTCGTTCATGTCATCATGACGATCTCTCGCAAGTTGTTACAATAGCAGAGTCACCTATTGAAGTTGGTTTTCTAAAAATTCAAATGGAAGAGGAAATTCTATTCATCCCGGAGAATGGTTTGCCTATTGATTTAGTTCCTCACCTAAATCTTGCATATCAATCTAGTTTTTAGCTCCACGGTCTCGTGTCCCGCCACCCCTGTGTGCGTGACCACATTAACATTGCACATCCTTCATGGTTACAACCAAATTCGCCAAGCTACAACCTAATACCTAGTGTGTCGATGTCCTTGGAGGCACAAGCCGTGCTAATGTATCCCAGTCCGACACTAAGGTTGTCATGCAGGCTACAGGGAGAACCACTGAAAGGGAGTTGCCTAGCCACCACCAATTTTGTAGAGTTAATAGAGCCAACAGATCCAACAAAGCCTACTCCCCACCACTCTAGTCACTAAAGAAAAATATAAACTGATGATGGAATGACAAACCCGGTGAATATCCACCTAGTATTCCCACTTTTCTACAAGGACAACATCCCTCTAAGAGATGAAGACACTAGATGAAACATAATGGAAAGAAACATAGACAATGCTTGCACAAAAATTACAAACACTTACAAGAATCAAGCCCCCAAGATGGTCCCCACCCCAGCCAGAAGACCGGACCACAAGCTTAGGCCACATTCCATGATGGGGTTAAGTCCTCCAATCTCCACTCTCCCACAGTGCTCAATGAAAATTTCAAGCGTAAAATCGAGAGACCACACATCTATCTTTAAGGATAAACTAGCCAACCCGCTAAAGGATAAATTTTGAAGCAAATTGATAGGCAAGAGAGTTAAGATTTCCCATGGTTTGGAGATTGCTAAAATTTCTAGCCATGACACTGAATTTGGACTGCCTAGGCATTGTTGCTCCCTTGGCCGATCAAAAACCCAGTGAGATGGCTGTACCAACGTCCCGAAACCCAGTTCCCAAAGGAAAATACTTTGCAACTGCACAATGTCAAAGCCAATATCCTCTTAGCTCAATGAAAATCCACTCGCCCTTGACATAGTTTGCAAGGCCAAGGATGACGAAGGCAAAAGGCCACCCTGCTCATCACTGCTCCTATTCTATCTGCTACCCTTACGCCCATCACCATGCACAATAAAAAATAAGCTACAGGGTTGCAAATTATTATTATAACGCTGACGAATTCCATAACCATCCTCAAATTTCTCCCGAGAAGCTTCCCTAGCACACCTCATTAATCCTTGTGGTGTGTGGCTAAGGGAGTTAATGCCTCACTTGTCCTCCATTCACTTTCGATGTCACCTCCAATGGGAATATTTCCTAAACAATATAAAAACAATATATTTAATATAAATTGAACACATCGTTTATAAATAACATATTTAATATAAATTTAACATTTTTAAGTATTGAGGGGTTTTCACAGTGCATTATATCATATATCATTTTTTAGGATTCAACTGCATTAACTAAGTCATTCATTTATAACCATTTCCATGAGAGGTAGTCGTAACTGACTAATTTCTCATGATTTTTGAATAGTCCACTTAGCACTAATTGCATTGGGTGATGCTCACAGGGGTGAGGAAGTGGGATTGAAACTAGTGAAATGAATCACATAGCGTCAATCATCACTTCTGGGACTTGCACCCGATAACTAGGACACTAATCATATCTTTTGAATACTCTGATTATTATTATTATTATTTTAAACTTGAAGCTCTAATTAAATTCAAGTCACTATTTTTTTTAATTGGAATGAGTGTTTGTATTATATAATTCTACACATGGTTCACAACAAATACATTAGGCATTCCAATTTTATTTTTATTTTTTGGTCAGGAGGGAACTCAGTAACGAGAACCATACAACCATAGCTGTCACCCACAATCTCATTGTGTTGCTGCTTTTGAAATCTCTTGGCTCGATATAATAGCCTGCAAACCATATCGGACAAGGTAAGCCCAGAGTTACCTCTGATGGGCTCACCCACAAGGTTTGAACCAATGACCTTTACAAATGAGTACATTAACAAAACACTTAATCAACAACAAGCCCTCACCCTGTGGGTTATTAGGTATTACAAAGTTAATTCATCAAAAAATTGCAATTGTTTTTTTCCTTTTTATTAGGCATACATGATTTTCCTGAAGAGAATATATCTGAACAACAAAAACAGGGGTTTTGTAGGTGAATACTTTACAAAATTTCACCAACAAAACACATAATGTACAACACATAACACTACTAGGGAATTTTTTTAATAGACTTCATCTGTCATTAAGGAAATATAATATGCCTAATCTGACCATTAATCTTTAATTTAACTATCTTCAATTTACACATCTAGTTAGCATACTTGTTTGCTTCTCTGTTGAAGTCCCTTGGGACATTGAAATATGCTTTGAATAAGATATCTTTCACAAATTTTCTAATTTTTGTCTTGATGTTTTTCATAAATTTCTCCTTTAGAATTATGTGAAAATTTCTCATAACTATAAGTGTGCCCACCTAATATTCTCCAACTAACAAAAAGTCCTTGGTAAACACCATATATATTTATTTGATTATTTATCATACCCATGTCTTCCTAAAAACCTAAACACTTTGTCTTCCTAAAAACCATATAATACCCCTCCGCCATTCATAAATTCAATTCAATCTTTTAAATCATAATAAAATCATATATTTTAATAAAATTTTATAATTTTAAATAATATTTAACCTTAAATAATAAATTTAATTTATACTCATTTTGAATTTAACTAAACTATTGTCTTAGTTTTTATCTATAAATAAAATAAACAAAATTAAATCACAGCAACTACTGTATAACGCTAAATTTTGAAGTCATCGGCTATGAAACTTTACCCTGCGCACACTGCAATTATTAGAGAACCCAGTAAAATCATCTCTGAAATCTATTATCAGGACCACGGATCTTATCCACTCATGACCTGGAATTTTATTTATTCCTGTCATCGACAGGTGACCAAGTAGGCCAGTTTACGATAATCTAAATGATAACTCGATTAGATGAATAGCCAATCTCTCTCTGTTAATATCTGGAGGCAACGTAAATATTGCACTAGTTTTATCTTCTTTGAGACATGGCAGCTTCAATGGCAGTGCCCTCGGCCTCCGCGATTTCTTCACTTGCCATCACAAAAGCCCACATGGGCACCTTATCCCCATCTCAGATAGCCATTCCTTCATTTCAACGAGGTCTCAAGGCTGGATTGCCCTTAGGAAGTCACCGTATTTCAGACTTTTGGTCTGCAGTTGTCGTTCCAATAAGAGATTACAGGGCATCATCTTCATCAACAGGCCGCAGAGGAGTCATTTCAATGGTCTCATACGAAGCAGGGGTTGGAGTAATGGGCACCAAGTTGGGGATGATGTCATATTTCGAGCCTGGTGGTAAGTATGTACCTGTGACTGTGGTGGGTTTTCATGAGGGAAATATTGTTACACAGATTAAGAAGGAAGCAACAGATGGGTACGAAGCTGTTCAAGTAGGTTACAGGAGAGTTAGGGATAAGAAGCTCACTAAGCCTGAGATGGGCCATCTCAGTAAGGTGGGGACCATTCCTATGAGGCATTTACAGGAATTCAGGTTAACTTCTGTGGATGGATTTGAAATCAATCAAAGATTGAAGTTCGAGGAGCTGTTCAAGGAGGGAGATCTGGTGGATGTATCTGGCAAATCTATTGGAAAAGGATTTCAAGGCACTCCCTAACTAAAGCCTTTTTTTTGGTTCTTTCCTCCTTTTTGAAAATTAGTTCTAGTTATTGTTAAGAAAGAGAGACACATCCGCTCTTATAATATATTACAGTCTCTGCCCATTCCTCTGCCTTCTATAACGAGGGTACATTCCTTTTTTGCATTTCACATGCCTCTGCGTTAGTTACAACAGGAATCCTTCAGTTACCGAAATAATATTTTCTTACGGAATAGAAAATTTAACATATCACATTTTCAGTAAGAGGTTCATTCTTGCACTCTAATTTTAAATTTAAATCTGGCCCAGCCTGTGTTACCTCTTTTTTGTTGTTAATATATTGTTGGCAGAGGGATTCATTGGTTTGAACAAGTTACTGACCACTACTCCCAAATAAACTTTCTATACGCTGTTCTTTAGGCAATGTAGCAGACAGCCTCTGGCCGAGACCGTTCTCTGGAGCGTTTACACCAATGCCATTTAGCTGAACCATCATGCTCTCAACTTGATATGGTTTTGCCTACTAAATGGATCAATATTTTGTGAAGATTTTCCTTGGAATACATTTTCCATCATTTGCTCTCTTCCTCTAACACACCATTTCTTCTGAACTGAGACATTATGGCCTTCCTAGAATGGGCCCAAAAAGTATGTTATTATAGACAACTAAAATTATGCATATTCACCCAATGAAACTGGAAAATCACTGATTTTTTATAACAAGGACTGATTATGGAAGTTGGTGTCTGGATGCCCGAATTAAAAATAATCATGAAGACGTATGTCAGGGTTGTGCCGAAGGAAGGCATACAAGGGGACTTTCTTTTCCCTCAAGTGTCACAAAGACATCTGATGTCTTGCAAATTGATTCATTCTGATTTAATCTGATATACTGCTCGTGAAATCCTTGGGAGGATGTTCTTATTTCATGACTTTTATAGATGACTTCTCTCGAAAGACCTGAACACATTACTTGAAGAAGAAGATCAAGATTTTGAAGACTGATAATGGCATTGAATGTGAGTCATATGAGTTCAATAACTTTTGTAGAGGAGCTGGCATTAAGAGGGAGACCACAACCGTATATTCTCTTGAGCAAATGGCATTGCTGGAAGAAAGAAGAGAAGACCCTCATGGCTCAGGTACACTCTCAAAGATGCCGAGAGACATGGCCCCAAAGGGGGACATTCCGGGAAAGCAAGAAGCCGAATAGATACCAAGGGTATCTAGCAGCCATGAGTACAATCGTACAATCCGAGCTTGGATCATTTGAAGTCGCCGTAATGCATCATGTTTGGAAGGATGCTATGCTCGAAGAGTCGAGTCCATTACGAAGAATGATGTCTGGGATGTGGTCCCGAGACCGGAGGACAAAGCTGTTGTCACCTCGAAATGGCTCTAAAAGGTCAAGCATGGACCTGATAGAAGTGCTGAAAAGTACAATGCAAGATTTGTTGCCCGAGGCTTCTCTCAAAAGGAAGGCATAAATTATGATGATACATTTGCACCTGTGATCTATTATTTCCCTTGCTGCCACGCAAGGATGGCGTCTCCATCAGATGGATGTGAAGACCGCTTCTTCTACATGGTTCGATAAAGGAAGAGGTGTATGTAAAGCAATGTTCCACCGAGTTTCCGGGACGGGGAAATGTGGGAGCGGGGATACGCACAAGGGGGACGTATATAAGCAACCCCAAAATTTAGGGAAATTTCGGGGAAACGGGGGACGTCAGAGCCATAAAAATTATAAAATTATAAAAATTTAATATATAAAAATAAAAAATAAAATCCCAACAATATGTTAATAACTAAATTAGTAGATAGTAAATCTTATTAATTATGAAATGCACATCTAAATATGATCATCATTTCGTATTAGACTATTGTGAAGTAAAATTATCATTTGACATTTATGCAATCATCAATGTAAATCTAAAAATAAATTACTAACTTGAATCTATCATTCGACATTATGCAATGTTCCATCTAAATTCATCTCAGACAATGGGCATTAATATTATGCAAAGTACATCTAAATTAAATTCATCATTTGACAATTGAAACTATGCAATGCACATCAAAAATTAAATTCATTATATGACAATGACTTTTGAAGTCTAAAACAACCATAGAAAACTGAACTAAAATAAACATAGAAAGTAGTGAAATACAAAAATTGTTTTTTTAATTGTTATTAGCGAAAAATTCAGGGGACGCATCCCTCTTTCATCCCCCCTGCATCCCCTCATCCCCCCCACAAGAGAGACGCATTTCATCACTAGAAAAATGCCCTCTAGAGTTTCCCCAAGTTTTCCAAAAAAGGGGGTGCGGGGAAAGTTTCCCCAGGAGTTTCCCCATCTCGAAAGTGTGGGGAAGCGGGGAAGCGCGTCCCCACCCTGGGGGATGCGTCCCCGTGCAACACTGATGTAAAGCAACCTCTGGGGTTCGAAGTCCAGGATAGAGACTCTCATGTATGCAGGTTGAAGAAAGCCCTCTATGGGTTGAAGCAAGCACCCAGGGCTTGGTATGAGAGGATTTATAGCTACTTGATGAAACTGGGTTTCACTCGAAGTAATGCTAATCCGAACCTTTACTTCAAGGTTGATAGAGAAAAGCCTCTCATTCTGATTCTCTATGTGGTCGATCTCTTCCTGCCAGGTGCTGACCCTCTCATTCATCAGTGTAAGAGGGAGCCAGCTTCCGAGTTCGAGATGAAAGACCTAGGATTGATGCATTACTTCCTAGGCTTGGAGGTATGGTAGAGACCTGGCGAAATTTTCCTCTCTCAAGGAAAATATACTGTGAAGCTTTGGAGAGATTTTGTATAGTGGACTGTAAGTCTGTGTCGACACCGATGGAACTCAACTTTAAGAAGTTGAGTGGAATTGCAGTTGGGCCCGTGCTAGCAAATCCTACTGAGTATCGATAACTCGTAGGTGCCCTGGTGTTCTTAGGGAACATCTGTCCGGACGTATGTTGTGCAGTGAACACTTTGAGTCAACACATGGTTGATCCTCATAACATTCATTGGGTTGGTGCCAAGAAACTCTTGAGATATCTCTGGGGCACGATAGACCATGGGCTGAGATACACTGTTGGGAGTTTGAGACTCCATGGATATACTGATGCTAATTGGCCTGGCAGTGTGGTGGATCGCAAGAGCACATCTGGATGTTGTTTCACACTTGGTTCTGCTTCGAGCAGGAAGCAGAAGTCGGTGGCTTTGAGCACTGCTGAGGCCGAATACATTGCAGCGTGAATGGCCTGTTGTGAAGCTATTTGGTTGCGAAAGCTCTACAGTGAGCTGTTCGAGCATGTGATAGATACCACCGTTATCCTTTGTGATAACCAAAGGGGGATTCGTTTGTCAGAGAATCCCATGTTCCACGATCGATCCAAGCATATTGATATTTGGTACCATTTTATCTAGATATGGTACAACGAGGCGCCGTAAGGCTTGATCATATAGGAACTGATGAGCAGGTCGTAGATATTCTCACAAAGCCCTTGGGGAAGGTCATGTTCCTAACCTTCCGTGAGAATCTTGGAATCGTGGAATGACCCTATGCTGAGGGTCCTATTGGACGATGTGCTCTGGGAGCTCCAGGGGGGCTTTGGGGATAGCTTCTTGGAGCTATAAGCAACCATAGGGCTAGGCTTTCCGAACCTTGTGGTGTGCTTCCGCCTCATTGTGATGATATTGAGTTGGTTTACCTCTCTCTGATCTGTGCCCCGTATGCATCCTACCCATGGAGTCCCAGACTCATGGGAAGTACCTCTCATTTGGCCAATGAGGTGGGAAATGTGGATAAAGACCGATAGCAAGACCGATGGACGCATCAGAGATTGCTGTACTCTCTATCTCTAGGATGGCACGTGTCCAACCACTTGATCTAGGATGAAGTCTAGTGAGGTTTCGGACCTCCAACTAACTTCGAGTTAGTATATGACTCTCTTGAGTCCAAGTGAGGTTTCAGACCTCCAATTGAATTTGGGTCAGTTAAACTAACTTCGGGTTAGTATGAGACTCCTTTGAGCCCTATAGAGGTTTCGAACCTCTGAACTGACTTCGGGTTAGCCGGGAGTGATGTCTTTGTACCTCACCGTTTTTGAAATAAAGAAGCTAGCGAAGCAGGTTACGGCGGGATGATGCATGATGTTTGGATGGCATAGGTGGATGGAGTTCTCCCTAGTTGAGAGGGAGTGTTAATTTTGGGCAACTAGGTCCAAACTCCATGTTGTGATGCTTATATGACGATGCCAATATTTTTATTGGATTCCTCTTTCGGAGAGCTGCGAGATCGATCTAAAGATCATCTTGATCGGATGAGTAGAACATTTATTTTGAATTTATTTCACATGTACAAGGTCAGCCAGATTTATCCCACATGCCTAAGAGATGTGTCACACACTACCACAGATGGATATATATATTGGAGACTTGGAGGTCATTTCACTCACTCACATTTTGGAGGTATTCTCTTCTACCACGGATGGTGCTGCGATTAGGGCTTCTCATGGTGCAGCGTTAGGGCTTCTCTTGATGCAGCGTTTTGATGAACTGTCTTGGGGTTGTGTGACACATTCGTTTGGCTGACCTAATGGAGACTTTGCTGGTTGAAGCATCCTGTGGATCGCCATAACGCCACCATTCTACATCTCTGTTTATCGATTAGTTTTATTGGCTTGTCTTCCATAGATCTATTGGTATGTTCTATCAGCATTTTACTTTCATGTGATTGCTATTTGGGCCCTAGAAGTTTAAAGTAAATTTGCATCTAGCATAGAACATCTTCAGAAATTTACACTTCTCCTCTGTATCTTCCACTCTCTAGACAAGCTTTTCTAAAGGTGCCTCAGGTGGAGGTAGATTACAAACTTTTATGAAAACTCTTATCAAACTTCGATAAACACCTGGATGATCTGCCTCTATATTAAGTTGTCTCTCCAAAGCCTACAAAGTGAGAAGAATTTTGTCTTGTTTTCTCATGTAAAGCTCAAAAATAAGTGAGTAAATTTCTAATTACTTTAAAGAATGCTCTTTGAGTAATTGCAGATATTTGGTGGCATTGATTTCTTCCAGCTGTAGTAATTTAACTCTATAAGGATCCATGTCTGTTGTGTTCTTTATTAGTACATTGGAAGTAATAAAGCAGAAATAATAAAATTTATCCATTTATATTGCAGAATGGCAACTTACAACAGCAATAGGCAATAAAAGAACCAGAATACCATAAAGTGTTATACCTTTATTGGTGAGAGCAATGTTCACTTGCCTCTTCAAGGGGGCAACCTCCAATTAGCAGAGTTCTGATTACAATGCACTTCAAAAGACACCTTGTTACAGCGTTTCTACTTCTTTATATAGTTCTATCTACCTCCTAGGAACATTCTAGAGAAGGAGCTTTCTCATAAGTCTTCTTACACTTATACGTCATACCCTAACCATGTGTTTCTTCTTATTAAATCATGAGATGGTCCACACTCGAGTTTTCTTTTGGGTTTGGTTGAAGGGAAAAACACTAGTATACAGCTTTCTGGGGCTTAAAAATAACTATTAAATGAGATTTAAAACTTATAAATGGGTTTGGTACTATGAAGAACTAGGAAACAAAGGAGCTTTCGCATGCCACTGAAGAATCCGCTGGAAAAGAAAGGAAAAAGAGGAACCTTGGGCATGGTTCTGAAAGGGAAACAGTTGTAACAGGAAAGGAATCAAAATAAACATGGTCAACTATAAGAATAGCGAGACAGAACCTTGCAAGAGGGAGACGACAGGATTATTCTAGAAGAGACAACTGGATTATTCTAGAAACTTTGCAAAGGGAAAACCTGCTGTTGCCGAGGTCCTGACATGCATATGATTGGGCTTCTACATGCAAATCTGGTTCCTTGTCTCATGGATCCAACGCGACCTTTGGTGCCTAGGGGTTTGAGTTGTCCTCTTCATCATTTTGGTGGTCATCTGGGGATGTCTGCATCTATTCAATCTAGTATGCATTGTTGCAAGAGCAGATAATGATGTCTAACCATCCAATACAGCTGGGCATGCCTGGGCCAAGGTATCCTCCCTTCAATATCGATGTCCCTCCTGCTCACCTCTTGGCTGATGTAGATTATTTTGGCCCTGGACCGAGAGCTATGATGCACATACAGCCACATAGACCCAATAGGCCTCCCCGCAGTAAATTGCGTTGGTGCCATTGATAATACAGGTCGGGGCCAGAGGTCAATTTCTGGAGCAGGTAGAAGTTTAGGTAGAGATTCCTGTTTAAGTATTAGAGGCAGAGGAGGTTCATTCCCCAGGCATGGATTTGGCAGGCCAGTGTCTTGACCATCAAGTCCCATCGATATGCAGGCAATAGGGAGGGGAAGGGGGCAAGTGTGCTAGGTAGAACTTGATGAAGTTAAAACCTCTCAAGTGGGCCAGTTAAGGTAGAACTGATGGTGGTGTTGGACAAAACAATAATGCAAGTTGATGTAAACAAAGCAGATAAAAATGTTCAAGGCAAAGGATGAAATGTTTTCCAATGAAGACAAAGAACACCATCAATGGTGAGAAAACTACTGATGCTTTGACATTGGATAACTATGTGATTGTTAGAAAACAAGTGGTGAAGATTGTGAGAACTCTATGGTTTCAAGCATGTCACAGGCTACAAACAATAGTCAAGAAGCTGTAATATCCCAAGGGTATTTTCTTGCCCTTAGGGTTTCTATTTTGGCTAAGGTTTCCAGTAAATCACAAAAGGTCATACACAGCAGTGCACATTCATCTAGTCATCAAACAATGGCATTCATCTATGTAACACATGAACATAAAGGATCTTTAACAGTAATATATTCCTGCCACAAACTTCAGTAAAATAGGAGTGACTGCCCAATAAACAGTAGAGTCCTTCAACCAGTAATCCACAGTATAGTTCTGATTGGTGATTACACTGCCAAGATTTAGTATACTGTAAGTCACACTAGCACTATCCAATACTACTGTTGCTCTACTAAATTAACTCACTGTCTTCTGTGCTGTCACTGACTTGTTTGCTGTTTATGACAGCCCCTCCCTTAACTGCTTTTCCCTTAAGTAAAGTAATGCTTCAACTTCTGGTTGCGTTGGTTTGTGCTGCCCTGCTTGCACAATCCGAATTCATACCGGTTGCTCTATTAGATGAAGTCTTCAGCTAGATGCTAATTGGTAGACTGCTGCCTTAACAGCCTCGGGGCTGAATTAGGGTGATGACATTGTGCTAAATATCCTCAGGAACAAGAACCAGCTCCCAAAATGTGCCTTGAAACACCTCCACGGTTTCTGGTTCTGCTGGACTATGCTGTGCTGTTGGGAAGGTCGAAGGTCAAACCCTCATACTGCCCGAACTTGTTTGTAACTTTGTTGACTGATATGCTGGCAGAACCCTGTTTTAAGCTGCCAGAATTGCACAGTCTCGTTCCTGTACCTGCAGCTGCGGCCCTGTGGTCTTCTGACAGAACCCTCTGGAATCTTTCTGCGTAAACAAATCTCGCTGCCAGAATCTGGTTTTTTGCAGAGGGAGCTTGTTGACCAGACAAATAACCTTCAAGAGCTGCTTCTTATAGATCCAAGATGCTTCAAGATGATTTGCTGTGCCAAAACAAAGGAAAGAAGTGTCTAGCTAGGGTGGGATCACCTCCACCAAAACTAATCAGAAGAAGGGGTCTTAAAACTCTCAGAGCCTCAGGCTCAAAGAAAACAGAGACAATTCAATCCAATTCCATGATGATAGAGTGATTCCAACTTTCCCTTATATATAGATTTCCTCTTGCTGTTTTCTTCTCCCTAATCAAATGTGAGGGGTTCATGTGCAACCCTATTTGGGTTTTTTGCCCCAGCTACCCCAAAATTTACGCAATGTTGCCTCCAAACATTGGATAGTGGATTTCCCCCTTTATCAAAGACTATAGCTTACAGGGTTGCATAGGCTGTTCTATCCTCCCTTGGGCAATTATCCATAGGGGACATTACAGAAGCTGGGTGGCTAGGGGGCAAACATGGTTTGCTGGTTGCTAAATTATAAATGCTGCTTCTGTTGGTGGAAACATTTGCACAGGCAGCCCTATATCTGATTTGAACCCTCTTTGGAGGCAAGCCAGGGCACAATTTAACATAATTGACTGCAAGGAGCTAAGTTACCAGGATTCGGATACGGATACGGATACGGATCCGGATTCGGATCCGGATTCGCTAGTTTTTTGAAAACTCAGGATCCGGATACGGCAAAAATACGTCAAGTACAAAAAATATAATAATATTAATAATAGACACAATATATACTTCTTAATATATTTTTGTCTTTACATAGCAAAATGTTAAAATGCATACCATATGCCATCATAAATTAATAAATTATAGAAGGTCAACTAGAGTTTTAAAGGTTCAAAGCTAAAAAAAAAAAAAAAAATACTATGATCTTAATTTGATACTTAATTCTAACATCAATTAAATTACAATTTAACTTTTAAGTTCTTATTTTAGACAAAAATCCAATATTTTAAATAATTACATATTTTAAAATACTACATTTAAATATAATATTTCATTTCTTAAATACCTTTCCCAAAAAACTAAGACTATTCACACCCTATCATGTTATTATATACATTAACCATATATCATTATAAATATACCACTTACAATTATAAATGTTATGCATACCACAACCATATATCATTATCAAAATTCCCCTTGGCATTATTGCAACCTTTAACTTTATCGACCATATTTATTTTCATCGTACATCTCCATCACATTTTTTTTTTTTTTTCAGACTCGATGACGCTGATTATAAAGAATTAAAAATAGAATGCCGCTGGAATAAGAGCTAGTTACGCTGACTGTAAAAAATTAAAAATAAAACGCCGCTGGAATAAGAGTTAGTTACGCTGACTGTAAAAAATTAAAAATAGAATACCGCTGGAATAAGTGTTGAAGCGCTGCAGTAGACAAACCTCCGACTCATTTGACTTAGCTAGTTACGCTGACTGTCCGTACGCTAACTATAGAAGAGGGGATAACATTTTTTTTTTTCAAACTTCAAAATATTTCAGGAACTAAATTCATAATGTGGAAATTTAAGATCCCTTAAACACATAAGAAATTCCTTCTGCCGTATTCCTGTTTTATTTCTGCATTCTGATGTTTAAACGCATCCGTACAACGCGATCAAATTTATTAAGGTATGTTTTAAGTTTAATTCCAAATTTATTAAGGCACAATGACGGGGACTGTGAGGTGTCTGTCGTCCTGTCGAAAGCAGTGTTGCAGTGACTACTGCCAAATTTATTAAGAAATTTAAAATTAAGATACTTTAAAAACATAAGTTAAGGCAATTTTAGAGGGATCCGTTTCCGGCAAGCATGATCTGTTTCCTGAAAAAACAATACGCCACCCGCAATTTCTGATCCGTATTTCTGGTGGATCGGATCCGGATCCGGATCAGATCCGGGGATTCGAGGGATCCTGGCCCTCCCCCGCCGGATCCCAGGTAGCTTGCTTGGTGTAGACTATCTTTGCAAGGGAGTTTTTCAAAGACTATGGGACAGTTGACTTGAGAAGAGAAGAATTATTTCTATGAGTTTTCTGGTCATGAACATATGTACTTGGAGCCAAACAACACATTAATATGAACAGCTGATGGTGGTGAAATTCACTACGTAGTGAGCTCTCTAGAGCCACAAAGTTGCAAGCGCTCAGTTTTTGGTTTCTGGCACTGCACTTGCCAACAAAAAGAAAGTTTTTGAATTTTTATTTCTATTTTATGAGTTGTTACATGAGTTCAATGATTGCATGTACTAATTCTTTTATTCCATTATTTTATACTAGATAGGTATGAGGATGAGCATGTCAGATTGAATGTCTGTAAAGGTGGAGCACGGAGAAGACTTCCATGTCTGGTTGGTGAACAGAGTGGAAAGGAAGATTGAAGTGTTGTAGAACAAAGACATAAATACGGTATTGTTGAAATATGTAACTAGGTTCGGTCTTCATAATGTATTATGTAATCTTGATTTTATTTATTTAATGTAAAAGAGAAAAGAAAAAATATTATTGTTATTATAGCATGGGTTTCATGCTCAAAGTCAATTTGTTCTAGGTCAGAGCACCCATTGTGTGCTTCTAGGGCTTGTCATAGAGTTAAGGAGTCAAAAGAGTCATTTTCATATGTAATAGACCCTATTGGGCATCTTGTAACAAGTCAAAAGAATTTATTTGAGTCAAAAATTGTGTCAAAGTCCCTCCAAGATCAAGTCGGCCTCATGAAGAGCAATTCGACCTTCTAAGAAGTCTATTTATAGGAAGAACTCGACCTCATTTGGGGGATCATATAAGAAAGTTCAATATCAAGGAGAAGAGCAAGAAAGAGGAGTGAAGGACAACACAAGGACTAGAAGACAACAAAAATTCAAAGTTTTTGGGTCAATCTCCCTCACACTTGTGAAGGGGAAGCTAGGGTTCTTGCTGCATCAAGGTCGAAATTCTAAATCTGCTAGGTCGAAATTGTGAAGCTGCTAGGTCGACATTGCAGAAGAAGCTACTAGATCGAAGTTGCAGAAGAAGCTGCTAGGTCGAAGTTGTTGGAAGGTTGAAGTTTGTTGTTGGAAGTTGTGTAAGGAAAGCTCATCAAGAAGGAAGGTTGACTTGGTCTTGGAAGGATCTCAGTCTTGGGTCTAAAGATCTTGGAATTCGTCATTTGAAGTTTCTATAAGAAGAGAAGAATTACTTGTAGGTTTTCCTCTCCAGGAGAGGTTTTGGCTTTGGCTAGCAGCCTATATCTTGTGCCCATTTGTGTTATTGTTCTTCATAGTTTGGTAGTTGTTTGATGATAAGAGCACCATAATAATCAAAGAGAAGAAGAAGCTAGTTATAAATACTACAAGTTGAAGTAAAGAACATCACAAACAATTATCAAAGTAGAGAGAAATCACCCTAATCTAGCTGCCCTTGATTTCTCAACAGGTACAAGTTTAATGACCTTGTTAGAAGTTTGAAGATGAAATCATGACGATGCCATGCCGTAGTAATACCTATACCTATTTGCAAATTTTGATAATACATGCATCGAGATGCATTGAGGACAATGCATAAGGGGGAGGGGAATGTAATACTTGTAGCTTGATCCCTGAATTGTAAATCTATATGTGCTTATGATACTTAGGCTAGTGAGCCAGTACATAATACTTAGGCCATTGAGTTAGGTTATGTTGGGTTTGCATGCCTGTGTGTACAAGTGTGTTGTGCCTATGAGCTAGTGTACATATATGTTTTGAGGCTAGCGTGCCTGCACGGGTTTAGGCTGAAGAGCCTCTATGCTAAAATTCTAGCGAGCCTAGCATATGTAATATGTAAGCACATATATTACTAAATAGCACCATAGCTACAGACTAGGGGACGGAAAAAGTATGGGGGTCTAGGACTCCATGAGAGGAAATGTGAGGGGGCTAGAGGGCTTAACAAGGGAACCAAGCTAGAAAGTTAAAGTGAGTTAATATTAAAAAATACTCAAATATTATAATATAAAGTAACGGGGGCCTGCATGGGTGCCACATGTCAAAGGCACCGTATATATATTATTCCCCTCTACCATTCAATGTGAAAATTCCACTACCAGGAATCCTACTGCAGCAACTGATGATAATTCTTCTATTTGTTAATTTCTTGAACAAATTATTTACTTTGTTCTACGGTAAATATTG